>JANJGN010000048.1:3967741-3989914 GCA_026770705.1 Isurus oxyrinchus
CCTCCCCCTCCCCTCTCCCCCTCTCCATCCACCTCTCCCCTCCCCCTACTCCCCTCACCTCTCCACCCCCTCTCCCCTCCCCCTCTCCATCCCCTTCCCCTCTCCATCCCCCCTCCGCTCCCCTCTCCATCCCCCTTCCCCCTTCCCCCCTCTCCCCATCCCCCTCTCCCTCCTCCATCCCCCCTCTCCATCCCTCTCCCCCTCTCCATCCCCCCTTCCCCTTCCCCCTATCCCCTCACCTCTCCATCCCCCCTCCCCTTCCCCCTCTCCCCCTCTCCATCCCCCCTCCCCTCTCCCCTCTCCAACCCCCCTCCCCTTCCCCCTCTCCCCCTCTCCATCCCCCCTCCCCTCCCCCTCTCCCCTCACCTCTTCATCCCCCCTCCCCTTCCCCCTCTCCCCCCTCCATCCCCCCTCCCCTTCCCCTCTCCCCTCACCTCTCCATCCCCTCACCCCTTCCCCCTCTCCATCCCCCCTTCCCTTCCCCCTCTCCCCTCACCTCTCCATCCCCCTCCCCTTCCCCCTCTCCATCCCCCCCTCCCCTTCCCCCTCTCCCCTCACCTCTCCATCCCCCTCCCCTTCCCCCTCTCTCCCTCTCCACCCCCCTCCCCCTCACCTCTCCATCCCCCTTCCCTTCCCCCTCTCCTTCCCCACTCCCTGTCCCCCTCCCACTCCCCCTCACCTCTCCTTCCCACTCCCCGTCCCCCTACCCCCTCCCCCTCCCCTTCCCCCTCCACCTCCCTTCCACTTCACTCCCCTTCCCCCTCCACCTCCCCTTCCACCTCCACCCTCGCCTCCCCCCTCCCTTCCACTTCCCTCTCCCTCCACGCTCCCCTTCCCCCTCACCCCATCCCCTTCCCCCCTCCCCTCCCCCTCCCCTCACCGCACCCTCCACTTCCCCCCTCCCCCTCCATTTCCCCCTGCCCCCTCCCCTTCCCCTCTCCCCTCCTCTTCCTCTTCCCCCATCCCCTTCCCCCTTCCCCTCCCCTTCCACCCTCCCCTACCCCCTCCCCCACTACTTCTCCCCTACCCCTCCACTTCCCCCTTCCCCTCAACCTCTCCCCTTCACCCCCTCCGTTTCCCCCTCCCCCTCCTTTTCCCCTTCCCCCTCCTCCCCTTCCACTTCCCCCTCCTCCCCTTCCACTTCCCCCTCCTCCCCTTCCACTTCCCCCTCCTCCCCCTCCCCCTCCCCCTCCCCACTCCAACCCCTCCTCCACCATCCTCCTCCCCTTCCCCCACCATCTTCCTCCCCCTCCCCCTCTCCCGCCATCTTCCCCTCCCCCTCCATCTTCCCCTCCCCCCATCGTCATTCAGCCCTTCATGCCTGCACAATTCTGCGAAGGAGCAATTCATTTAGCCCCATTATCCTGCCTTCTCTCTGTAACCTTGCACAATTCACCTCTTCAGATAACAGTCCAGTTCCTTTTTTGAACGTGTCATGAAGCTACTAATTGATTTAATATTATTGGAAAATATTTTCTTTTAAAGTAGATGTTTAGTCTGTGGGTGTGCCTTATTTGGATTAAAGCCAGCTAGTCTGGGTGCTTTGATGTGTTCTAGCTTTGCGAAGTAAGATAGAGCGCATTTGCAGTTTTTGAATAAAGCATTCGAGAAGTGGAGTGAAAATTGACACCTATCCCCCACCCCCACCCCTTCTCCTCCCCCTGCCTCCCTCCTCCCACCCCCTCCCTCCCTGTCCCACCCCCTCCCCTTCACCTTCCCCCACACAACATTCCCCTCCTCACCCCCTCTCTGCCCCTTCCCCTCCTCACACCCCCTCTGCCCATTCCCATCCTCACCCCACTCTGCCCCTCCACTCAGCCCCCTCTGCCCCTCCTCTCACCTCACCCCCCTCACCCTCTCAGCCTATCCCCTCACCCCCCAACCCTCACACCCTCCGCGCAACCTCCTCAGCCCCTTCCCCTCATCACTCCTCTCTGCCCCAACCCTCAGCCCAGTCAGGGGAAGGGCGGGGGGAAGAGGAGGGGGAGAAGGAGAGGGGAGGGGGGAAGGGAAGGGGAGGGGGAGGGGGCAGGGGAGGGGGAGGGAGAGGAAAGTGAAAGGGGGATGGAGGGGTGAGGGGGAAGGGGAGGGGGAGAAGGAGAGGGGATTGGGGAAGGGAAGGGGGGATGGGGGGAAGGGGAGGGGGAAGTGGAGGGTGGAAGGGGAGGGAGAGGGGGATGGAGTGGGGAGGGGGAAGGGGAGGGGGTGGGGGAAGGGAGGGAGAGGGAAGTGGAAGGGGGATAGAGAGGGGGAGGGAGATGGAGGGGAAGGTGGTGAGCAGGGGAAGGTGGGAAGGGGAGGAGGGGAAGGAGAGGGAATGGGTTGAGAAAGGGCAGAGGGGGGTGAGGAGGGGCAGAGGGGGGTGAGGAGTGGAAAGGTCTGAGTGGGAGGAGGGGAAGAGCACAGTTGATGTTTCGAGTCCTCATGATGTTCTGTTGAAGGGTCATGAGGACTCGAAATATCAACTGTGATTTCTCCGCTGATGCTGCCAGACCTGCTGAGTTTTTCCAGGTAATTCTGTTTCTGTTTTTGTTAAAGCCAGCTAGTCTGGGTGCTTTGATGTGTATTAGTTTTGAGATGTAAGAAAGAAAGAGCACATTTGTATTTTTTGAATAAAGCATTCTAGAACTGGGGTGAAAACTAACACCTATCTACCAGATACCAAGAAATACATTTATATTACTATTAAAATTGATACCACGAAAAGGGTTTTATTGTTAGAGTTTTAGTTCAGACATTGGTGATACAATGATAATTTACATTCGATGCGTGGTGATAGGTATAACTTCAAGCTGTTGTGGGTCAAGTGAAAGCAATGTGAGATCAACAGCAGCTGTAAGCCTCCAACTGTCTCCACAGGAACCAAAGTGAAAAGAACCTCATGAATTTATTGATGTGAAGATGCTATGGATTGTCTTTGGGTTCCTGTTGCCTAAATGGTGATTAAATTTTGGGAATTTGTCGAAAATTATGATAGTAATTTGTAGCCATATACATATATATTAATATAGTTTAATGTGAAACCTTAAGAACTGGTGGTCTGATTCTTTAATTTAAAGTCGCATCTCAAGCACAACACTTAAAATATAGGTTATGACATATATAACAAATATAGGTTATTTTATGAGTACATTAAGAGTAAGAGGATAACTAAGAAAAGAGTAGGGCCCATTATGGATCATAGTGGTAATTTGTGCGTGGAGCAGGAAGACATAGGTAGGGTTCTAAATGAATACTTTGTGTCGGTGTTCACAAGTGAGAGGGATGGCGTGGGTATGGAAATCAGGCAGAGAAAGGGAAGAGGTTCTAAGTGGTCTGGCAGGCTTAAAAGTAGACAAATCTCCAGGCCTGGATGAAATGATTCCCAGGCTGTTCAGTGAGGCAAGGGAGGAGATAGCAGGTGTTTTGGCAATAATTGTCAATACCTCTCTGGCCACAGCAGAGGCGCCAGAGGACTGGAGGACTTCCAATGTGGTACCGTTATTCAAGAAGGGAGGAAGGGATAAAAAGGGTAACTACAGGCCAGTCAGACTAACCTTAGTGGTGGGGAAGCTATTGGAAGCAATTCTGAGGGACAGAATTAATCTACACTTGGAGAGGCAGGGATTAATCAAGGACAGTCAGCATGGTTTTGTTAAGGGGAGATAATGTCTGACCAATTTGATTGAGCTTTTTAAAGAGGTGACCAGGTGTGTCGATGAGGTCACTGCATTTGATGTAGTCTACTTGCACTTCAGCAGGGCTTTTGATAAGGACCCACAAGGGAGACTGACAATGAAGGAAAGAGCCCATGGGATCCAAGGCAATTTGGCAAATTGGGATCCAGAATTGGCTGAGTGGCCTGAAACAGAGGGTGATAGTCGAGGGGTGTTTTTGTGACTGGATGCACATGCCCAGTAGGGTTCCACAGGGATCTTATTGGGTCCCTTGTTGTTTGTGGTTTATATAAATGATTTATACTTGAATGTAGGAGGGTTGATCAGTAAGTTTGCGGATGACACAAAAAGTGGTGGTGTGGTAAAATAGTGAGGAGAATAGCCTTAGATTACAGGAGGATACTGACGGGCTGGTGAGATGGGCTGATCATTGGTAAATGGAACTTAATCTTGATAAGTGTGAGGTGTTGCACTTGGGCAGGACAAACAAGGCACAGGAATAAACAATCAATGGTAGGGCCCTAGGTAGTGGGACAGCTTAATAAGATGTTTAAGAAGGCATATGGGATACTTGCCTTTATTAGCCGAGGCATAGAATATAAGAGCAAGGAGGTTATGCTGGAACTGTTTAAAACACTGGTTAGGCCACAGCTAGAGTACTGCATGCAGTTCTGGAATCTGCATTATAGGAAGGATGTGATTGCACTGGAGAGAGTGCAGAGGAGATTTACCAGGATGTTGCCTGGGCTGGACAATTTTAGTTATGAGGAGAGATTGGATAGACTGGGGTTATCTTCCCTGGAGCAGAGGAGATTGAGGGGGGACATGATTGAGGTGTATAAAATTATGAGGGGCATAGATAGGGTAGACAGGAAGGAACTTTTCCCCTTGGTGGAGGGATCAATAACCAGGAGGTATAGATTTAAGGTAAAGAGCATGAGGTTTAGAGGGGATGTGAGGGAGAATTTTTTCACCCAGAGGGTGGTGGGAACCTGGAACTCACTGCCTGAAAGGGCGATAGAGGCAGAAGCCCTCATAACATTTATGAAGTATTTGGATGTGCACTTGCGATGCCATGGCATACAAGGCTATGGGCCTAGTGCTGGAAAATGGGATTAGAAGAGTTAGGTACTTGTTTGTTTGGTGCAGACTTGATGGGCCGAAGGGCCTTTTTCTGTGCTGTAGACCTCTACGACTTTATGACAGTTGCTTAAAGTTTCCCTCTGGAATTTTTAAGTAACTTGGATGTACCAACGGCATCGGTCACAACTGCTTTGATCGAAATTGTGTCCACAACAGTATCAGGCAGTGCATTCCAAACCCTAACCAGTTGCTGCATGAAAAAAGGGTCTCTTTTTCCTCTTACAGTTTTTGCTCATTTTACTTAATTGCTTCAAATATCTGTCTGCTCATTCTCGACCCTTTCAAGAGTGGAAAGGGTTTCTCCCCATCTATATTGTCCAGATTCCACACGGTTTTGAACACCTCAATCAAATCGCCTCTCAGTCTTCTTTTCTCCAAGGAAAACAGTTCGGAAAAGATAGGACCATCTTCCTAACTGAAGCTAGCACCATTCTCACGTCCTTCTAAAAGTTTGGTGACCTGAACTGGATGCACTACCCCGACTGAGGCCAAACTAGTGTAACATGCAAGTTCAGCATAATCATAATATGCATAATAATAATCATAATAAAGCATAATAAAGCCCAGATTCTTGTATGATTTACCTTCACTGACACGCACATATACCCATGTTCCTCTTGCACTCCTTCACCTCCGTTAGTGGTGTACCTCCTATTGTGTACTGTCTCCGTATATGTTCTGTCAAATTGGATCACCTCAGTTCTGTGCATTGAACTTTCACTTGCCACCTGTCCACCAACTTGTCTATGTCCACGTGAAGCACTACAGTACCCTCTTCACAATGCTTCCAAACTTCGTATCATCCTCAATTTTTGATATTTTGCCCTATACACCAAGGTCAAGAGACCCAACACTCCAGGGGAGCTCCACAACAATCTTCCCACCCGCCAACAAAGACATCTCCTTGCGGTTACTGTTCCTTCTATTCCATGAGCCATAACTTTGCTCACCAGGCTGTTGAGCGCGCATGCACATCACATTAACAGCCCAGCTCTGTTTTTCTTTTCGTTCATGAGATGTGGGTTGCAGGCGACCGTTTATTGGTTACGGAGATTTACCAGGATGTTACCTGGGCTGGACAATTTTAGTTATGAGGAGAGATTGGACAGACTGGGGTTATTTTCCCTGGAGCAGAGGAGATTGAGGCGAGGGGAGATGGGGGGCATGATTAAGAATTATGAGCGGCATAGAAAGGAAGGAACATTTTCCATTGGTGGAGGGATCAATAACCATAAATAGATTTAAGGTAAGGAGCAGGAGGTTTAGAGGGGGCGTGAGGGAGAATTTTTTTCCACCCAGAGGGTTAACCCTAACCCGAACGCGGGCGACCATTTATTGGTGACGGAATTTTCCGAGGACATTTACGAGTCATTAAGTCAAGAGCGTCGTTGTGGGTCTGGAGTCACGTGTAGATCGGTGAGGGTGGCTGTTCTGCACGTCCGCGGCGGGATTCGAACCCGGGTCGGTAGAGCATTACACCGGGGAAGGGTCACCGCAAAGTCAATACCGCTGTGCCATCGCCCACCCCACACCATATAGGACATCGAGTCGCAAGCTGACGTTCGCCGTATACGTTTATCGGTTTCTATGAAATCGTCTGCTATCGGTGGCCGTAAAACTAAATTCTCCGCATTCCGTAACCAAAATTCTACATAGGAGCGTTAAAATATATATATATATACATAATGTTTACCACACAGGAAGAGACCAACGTGCCTGCGCCTGGCTGTAAAAAGAACGAGAGACCCAGCTCAATCCCACTTGGTCGCCTCGGGTTACGTGACTTGCTAAATGAATTGAGCGTGTCTGGCTCTCGATCTTTGGGAGCGTTACATCACAGATGATAGATCGATGCTTCTCCTCGTCGATGCCAAATGTGGGGGGGGCAAAGAGATTTTTTTTGTTAAAACTGCCAAAAGTTGGCACTGAAGCTGGTTGGGCATGTCATTACCGTGTTGTTACGGAAGACGTACACGTAACGGAGGAGATTGCTCCTCAAAATGTGTGTTTATTTTGGAAACAGAGAGGGAAGCGGCGGGAGTATACGAACTGGCGTAGGTAAAGCGAAAATGGCTGAGCTAACAAATGGATTTAGGGGGATATTAACTTACAAGATACAATGATTGCAGCAAACAGTAACAATGCATTATCCAGTCGGTCTAGGAGCTGGAAACGAGGTTGTACATTAACATATAAAGTGTTTAATCAGTCAGCGAATCGACCCTATGTCAAGGTTGTAGCCCTAGTAGAGAGGACGTGGGTGGCTCTTATAAGAGCCGTTTGAGTTTTGGGTCGGTTTCGGATTAGTTCTCTCTTTCATGGCTTTGTGGGTCTCTACTTGGAGCTGGTGTACTTGGTCACCGCCTTGGTGCCCTCCGACACGGCGTGCTTGGCCAGCTCCCCGGGCAGCAGCAGGCGCACGGCGGTCTGGATCTCCCGGGAGCTGATGGTCTGCCGCTTGTTGTAGTGGGCCAGGCGGGAGGCTTCGCCGGCGATGCGCTCGAAGATGTCGTTGACGAACGAGTTCATGATGCTCATGGCCCGGGAGGAGATGCCGGTGTCCGGGTGGACCTGCTTCATCACCTTGTAGATGTAGATGGAGTAGCTCTCCTTCCTGGCCTTCTTCCTCTTCTTGCCGCTCTTGGGCGGTGTCTTTTTGATGACTTTCTTGGCGCCCTTCTTAGGAGCTCCGGCCTTTTTATCGTCAACCATGGTCAAGTTCAACTTCGGAACTGGAACAAGGCGAAATGACCGCGGAGGGCTCCTTTTATAGGCAATCTCTGAGGCCTATGCTAATGAAGGATGGGTGAAGACCATGTGGTCCGATTGGCTGAATGAAGATGATGTCAATTACGGATGATGTCAGTTTCTCTCACTACTACATTCTGATTGGTTATACTAGACTTCCAATCATTGAGAGCTCTTTGAACAGCCGGAAACTGTCGCCCACTCCTCTGCTTGTTCTGACGCCAAACTTTCCTCACCTCATCGGAACTTGCCTCCCCACATATTCCGCCTGGCATGATGAACGCTTCAAGTGTTTACTATTTTCGTATTCCTGGCGCCTGCTGCCACTTTGAGAACTGCAGCTTTGTAACCACTTCTTGATTCAGAGAGTCATAGTGTTATGCAGCGCAGAAGCAGGCCCTTCGGCCCATCGTGTTCGTACCGGCCACCAAGCACCCTAACTATTCTAATCCCTTTCTTCCAGCACTTGGCCCGAACCCTGGAATGCAATGGCGTTTCAAGTGCTCATCTAGATATTTCTTAATTGTTGTGAGGGTTGCTGCCTCTACCGACCTCTCAGGCCGTGTTCCAGATCCCAACCTCCTTCTCGGCTGTTGTTCTGTGAGAGTTAAGGTCCACCACCAACACAGCCAGCGTGTTCCAGATTCCAATCACCCTCTGGGTGATTATTTTTCCCTGAAATCCCCTCTAAACTTCCTGCCCCTTACCTTAAATCTAAGCCTCTTTGCTATTAACACCTCTGCTAAGGAGAAATGTTTCTGTCCTATCTACGCCCATCATAATCTGTATAATTCGATCAGGGCCCCCCTCGGCCTTCTCTGCTCTAAGGAAAACAGCCCCGGCCTATCCAGTCTCTCTTCTTAGTTGAAACGTTCCAGCCCAGGCAACATCCTGGTGAATCTCCTCTGCACCCTCTCCGGTGCAATCAAATCCTTCCTATAATGTGGCAACCAGAACTGCGCACACTTCTCCAGACGTGGCCTGACTAGCATTTTATACAGAGAGATTCAGTTACTATACATTTTCTCCTTTCACTATAAGGTCTGTCCCTCTCTACTTCCCTTCAAGAGTCCAAAGCCGTTCAGAAAAAAAGGGCAGGACCATTATTATGACACAGCGGTTGGAAAAGCTGAGTTATTTCAAAAGCCCTAGAGGGAAACGTTAAGCAACTGTCATAACCTATATTTTTTTAAACTGCTATGTTTGGAACACACCTCTAAATTCAGGAATCAGACTACCAGTTCGTGAGGTTTTATATCAAAATACATGAGACATTTATTAATTTACACAAGTTAAATATATACACAGAGCTACAAAAAATCCTACTATAACTTTTAACAGATTCCCAAACTAATCTCCATTAAAACAACAGCAACCCATAGATTATAAGCAGACACCAGATAAAGCATTTTCACCTTAGAAATTTAAAATGAGGTTCCTTTCACTTTGCTTCCTTTGCAGGCAGTGCTAGGCTTACAGGCGTTGATGTTATATGCCTCTGCCCTGCACATGCAGAACTATGTTATCCCTAGCCCACCTCATTGAATGTAACATATCATTGTATCACCAGCCACATTGAACTCCACCTTTTCTAACATTAAAACCCCTTTCATAGTTCCAATTTTATTTGCAATATAAACTTTGCTCGGTCTCTCCTAGCTAGGTGCCAGATTTCACACTCCTTGAATGATCTATTCAACAAAATGCAAATGCATAGAATACATCAAAGCAACCAGACTATCTGGCTTTAATCCAATTAAGACACGCCCACAGACTAACCTCAATAATTCATTGACACGCCCACAGACTAACCTCAATAATTCATGTATATTTGTGTATATATATATATATATTAGTAAAGACAACCAGGCACGTCTAAGTGTGAGAAAATCTCCACCAGCAGTGTTGTGTCCTACGCCCTATTAATAAAGCCTAGGCTACTTTATGCTTCACTAACCGCTCTGTCAACCTCTTTAGCCACCTTCAATGACTCAGGCACATCTACACTCAAGTCTTACTGTTCTGGCATCTGCCGTAGAATTCTACCCCCTCTTGTATAATATCTGTATTATTCAAACAAAACCGATCCACCCACACTTCTCTGCACTTCATCAGATTTTTTTTTTGGTGAAGACCTCCGTATCGCCACACGACCCCTCACAGCCACTTCAAAAAAGAACAGCCATCCAGTTAGTCCTTAACAAATCGATGGTGGCTTTCTGAATTAACCCACAATGCAGAAGGATCGAAATATGGTGTCTCGATCGGACGCTTATTTGCAAACGTTAGCTGTTTTTTTTTTTAAAAATGCTACACAAACATAACACTGAAAATGCATTGGAACTCCGCAGAACCAAATCACTGGCTAAGTACCCGAGTCCCGGGTTATTAACAGAACACTGAAGGAACGCGGAGTGTATGTCGGTAGCGACACGCAGGCAGCAGTCAGCCCTTTCAAAGACAAAAGTGGGGTGGCTCTTAAAAGAGCCTTTGGGTTCTCAGTTTATTGGATAGTCGCTTCACTTGGTCTTGGCGGCTGCAGAGGCGCCGGTTTTCTTGGGCAGTAGCACGGCCTGGATATTAGGCAGCACCCCGCCCTGAGCGATGGTCACCCCTCCCAGCAGCTTGTTCAGCTCCTCGTCGTTGCGGACGGCCAGCTGCAGGTGCCTGGGGATGATGCGGGTCTTCTTGTTGTCCCGGGCCGCGTTACCGGCCAGCTCGAGGATTTCAGCCGTCAGGTACTCCAGCACGGCGGCCAGATAGACCGGGGCTCCGGCACCCACACGCTCAGCGTAGTTACCCTTCCTCAGCAGCCTGTGGACGCGGCCCACCGGGAACTGCAGTCCAGCCCGGGAGGAGCGAGACTTGGCCTTGGCCCGAACTTTTCCGCCGCTCTTTCCTCTTCCAGACATCTCAACTCACTCTGTCCAGCAGTTTCTTACACAATGGGTAAAACCCGCCCACTTTCGCCTCTCTTATAGCCTGGGGAGGAATGGTGCGGCGCTCAATGCCGATTGGTGAACTTTGAGATCGGGTATTCAGTGTGGTTCATTGAGCCAACCAGGTATCTACTGAACGCACCAATCGGGGGGCGCCACGGGTTTTCGGGCGCAAAGCCACCGTGCGAATATAACAGCCCTTTGTTTTGATTTTGAGATGTCCGCCTTTATCTTGTTTAACAAGGACCGGGTCGAATTTGGACTTTTCCAGTGATATGTAATAATTTTTCACAAACGCTTTTAAGACTTGTCCACCTTTGAATTTGAGATGTCCGTCTTTATATCGTTCAACAAGGACCAGGTCGAATTTGGACTTTTCCAGTGATATGTAATAACGTTCACAAAAAAGCTTCTGAGATTTGTCCTCCCTTACTGTATTATTTCACACTTTATCACGAGTTCCAGATACTCTTTTAGCATAATGGCAGAATCTTTGTTTTGCCCTTGCAAACTCCCCATCCTGTTGGCAGTGGGCCTCATTCGCCGCGTTCTGTAACAGGACACATACGATAATGTTAGATAAAAGCAAAGAACTGCGGATGCTGGAAATCCAAAACAAGAACGTAAACAGAAAAACCTGGAAAAACTCAGCTGGTCTGGCAGCATCGGCGGAGAAGGGTCACGAGGACTCGAAACGTCAACCGTGCTCTTATCCACCGATGCTGCCAGACCCGCTGAGTTTTTCCCCAGGTACATACGATAATGCCACGGGTTCTATTTCGGTGCCTGTTCGTGGCAGTGCAAAGCGGAATACACATTACAACCATAGAGAGGTTACAGCAAAGACGGAGGCCATTCGGCCCATCTTGTCCATGCCAACCCGAGAACACCCAGGCGCCCTTTCTAATCCCACCTTCCTGCACCCGGCCCATAGCCCTGCAGCTTACATCACTTAGGGTGCAGATCCAGGTACTTTTGAAAAAAAGGGTTTAGAGTGTCCACCTCTACCATCAACTTGGGCAGCGAATTCCAGGCACCCACTACCCTCTGCGTAAAAAAGTTCTTCCTCATGTCACCCCTACACCTTCTGCCACTTATCTTGAATCTATGTCCAATGATTCTCGAATTCTCCACCAAGGGAAACAATTTTATCCTGTCCACGCTATCTATTCCCCTCATAATTCTAGTGAGAAAGACCGAATTAACGTTTCAAGTCCGCATGACTTCTTCAAAGTTACAACTTTTGAAAAAAAGCTTTTTGGAGCCTCTTCCTGTTGCTCAATCGATTAACTCCAATCACCGTTGTTATTTGAACCCTCCACGCCGACAAATCGACACCAAAATGAGCATTAGGCAAAATACTGCGGACGCTAGAAATCTGAAACAAAACCAAAAAAAAAATAAACAAACGCTGGAAAACATCAGGTCGAACAGCATCTGTGGAGAGAAAGACCGGGTTAACGTTTCGAGTCTTCTTCAGAGCTTTATTTTGTTTTGAATTTTTGGAGTTGGGGGGTTCAAACAGCAGCTGGGATTGGAGATAATCGATTAAGGCCCAAGCTTGAGTGACAGGAACAAGTGATGCGTTTGCGATAATCGAGCATCTCCTGTCCAAATAAGGAGATGGTCCGAATATGAACGCCTCTGAGATCAAAGTGCGTAGAGTCAGTGCCAAGTAGTGAATTATCAACAAGACAAAGTCCGAATGGGCGCTATGACCCTGAAACTTTGGAATCGAAACGGGTAATTACGGTAGTTAAGATACTCCGAGGCGCATTGCATGGAAACCAAGACAATTCAACTGCAAGCGATGGTTTAGCTTTCTCGCAGAAGCTGTGGGTGGCTCTGAAAAGAGCCTTTGGGTGTTATTTCCTCTGGGGCGGAGTTTCACTTGGAGCTGGTGTACTTGGTCACCGCCTTGGTGCCCTCCGACACGGCGTGCTTGGCCAGCTCCCCGGGCAGCAGCAGGCGCACGGCGGTCTGGATCTCCCGGGAGCTGATGGTCTGCCGCTTGTTGTAGTGGGCCAGGCGGGAGGCTTCGCCGGCGATGCGCTCGAAGATGTCGTTGACGAACGAGTTCATGATGCTCATGGCCTTGGAGGAGATGCCGGTGTCCGGGTGGACCTGCTTCATCACCTTGTAGATGTAGATGGAGTAGCTCTCCTTCCTGGACCTCTTCCTCTTCTTGCCGCTCTTCGGCGGTGGCTTTTTCTGAGCTTTCTTGGCGCCCTTCTTGGAAACTGTTGATTTCTTTTCGTCCCCCATTCCTTATCTCGCTTTCAGAAACGCAATAACTCCAACGCACGCACCGCCTTCGCCTTTTATAGGCTGACCTCTTGCCCTATGCTAATCAGGGATGGCTGGTGGCATTATGCTTTCTGATTGGCTCCTTTGACAGTGATGTCAACTGTTGATGTCCTGTGGCTTTCTGATTGGCGACTTTAGATACCCAATCGCATTTTCCGTTCCTCCCAGCCACATCGGTGTGAGCAGTCACAACACGACAATGGTGAGGGGGCAGGAATAGGTCACTCCAGCCTGTTCCACCGTTCATCAAGGTCACGGATGATCTGATCGTCCTTTTACACATTTTAAGAATAAAGTAGATTTTTGCCAGAAGAAAAAAAGCTTCACTTCCCCGGTTACCCATCATAAATTTTTAATACAATAAGAGCAAAGTACTGCGGATGTTGGAAACATGAAACAAGAATAAAAATAGCTGGAAAAAACTCAGCATCTGCGGAGAGGGATACAGTTAACGTTTGGAGTCCGTATGACTCTTCATCAGAACTAAGGAAGAATAGAAATGAGGTGAAATATAAGCTGGTTGAGAGGGTTGGGACAGGTAGAGCTGGATAGAGGACCAGTGATAGGTGGAGACAAAGAAGAGATTGCCAAAGATGTCGAAGACAAAAGGACAAATGGGTGATGACGGTGGTGATATTAGCTAAAGAATGTGCTAATGTTGACATGAAGGGTAGAAAGCAGGACGAGCAAGTGACAGGTGGCTCTGGTGGGGTGGGGTGGGGTGAAGGGATTGAAATAGGCTAAAAGGTGGAGATGAAACAATGGGTGAAAATACATTTAAAAATAATGGAAATAGGTGGGAAAAGAAAAATATATTTTTTAAAATTATAAATTATTGGAAAAAGGTGGGGGGGGGGATGGGGATCAGAAAGCAGGTGGGGATGGAGGGAGAGAGTTCATGATCTAAAATTGTTGAACTCAACGTTCAGTCCGGAAGGCTGTAAAGTGCCTAGTTGGAAGATGAGGTGCTGTTCCTCCAGTTTGCGTTGAGCTTCATTTGAAGAATGCAGCAGGCCAAGGACGGACATGTGGGCATGAGTGCAGGGTGGGGTGTTGAAATGGCAAGCGGCAGGGAGGTCTGGGTCATGCTTGCGGACAGACCAAAGGTGTTCTGCCAAACGGTCACCCAGCCTGCCTTTGGTCAATACCTTGATGGCGGTGGGACAGGTAGAGCTGGATAGAGGGCCGGTGATAGGTGGAGGCAAAGAAGAGATTGCCATAGGTGTCATACCTTTCAATACCTTGTCGATCAAACATCCAGGTAACTCAGCCTTCAATGTAGTCAGTGACCCAGCGTCCACAGATCTCTGGGGAAAGGAATTCTGCAGACCAACGACACTCAGAGAGAGAAAGAAAAATCACTATCCACCTCCATCTTAGGTGAGCGATACCTAATTTCTAAACCCTGTCCCTGAGTATTTCACCCCCAACAAGGTGATCGAAGGAGCTTTGAAGAAGAATCATACAGATTCGAAACGTTAACGCTGATTCTCTCTCCACAGATGCTGTCAGACCTGCTGAGTTTTTCTAGCACTTCCTGTTTCTGTTAAGGTGCATCTATAACTAGACATCCATTCCAATTACTCACCTCAACCCATCGACTTTTTGACTCGTGCCACTGTGCCGAATTCAATTTTTCTGATATGAACCTTTCACTTCATGAACACTGTTGATACATTGTGTTATTATGTATTCTTTCGTGGGATGCTGGTGTTGCTTGAAAGCTCTTGAGCTGAGTGGCCTGATAGGCCATTTTAAGGGGCAATTAAGGGCCAACCATATTGCTGTGGGCCTGAAGCCACATGTAGGCATGACCCAGCTAGGATGGCAGATTTCCTTCCCTAAAATTAGTTGTGAACCCGGTGTTTTATTTTTAATGACAATCAAGGAACGTGTCAAGGCCATAGCTAGATGTTCATTGAGGACTTATATCAATTGAATTTTAAACTATCTCTTTGTGCCATTGTGGGGTGCGATCCAGTATTCCTAGATTAGCCCAGTGACAATACCACTAGGCCACCATCTCCCACTTCGGACACTTTCCCTTCCCTTTACTTGCACTCCAGACCAGATGTAGCAGTCCAAAACTGTTGGAGAGTCTCGTGAACTTTTAGCTTTGCATGTGCATGAGGAATAGGTTTGATGAGCTCAAAGGACAAATTTTCCCTAATTGACATTGACATCATGGCACTAACAGAAACCAAGCTCAAAAGGAGGTTTGGGATGGAAACATAATATTCAAGGCTAGAAGACATTCAGGAAATATCAGTCAGAGGGAGATAATACGGAAGGGAGGGGAAAAGTATTCATCAAATAATAACACCGGACAGCTCTGATGTCGTTGAGGGGTCTAAATATATCATATTACATTTACAGAACAAAGCAGGAGCTATTCTGAACTGGATTTATATTCTGTGTCATCAAATATTTATCCCCTATCAGCTATGCAAATCAAGTATTCATTTTATCTGCATCAGTAACTGTTATTGAAGCTTTTAATCTATGTCCGTCTGTGGCTATTGATTGAGGCAGTTATTTCATAACTTTCAATCTCTGATTTAAGTTTTTTGTTTATCTCTTCTGTCCATTTTCAAAGGAAGCATGTGTTTACAGTGTCCCTGTCAGTCTTCTGTATATTAGTGTGTATTTTAATATGCACCCCATAGTCCCTCCTACATGAGTATGGGTTTTGCTCTGTCTCTTTTCTTCTCCTTGATGCCAATGTGACTTTTCTTCCACCAGTCAGTGCCTGATGTGTGACAATTTGTCTTACGCTGCATTTGCCAGCCTATTTTGAATGAATGAAAGCAAAATACTGTGAATGTTGGAAATCTGAAATAAAAAATGAAAATGCCGTAAATAATAAAGTCTGGAGGCATCTGTGGAGAGAGGAAAAGAGTTAACATTTCAAATCCATATGACTTCTTCAGAGCTAAAGATGGAGTTAGAAATATGATGGATTTTATTCTGTGTAAGAGGGGGGTGGAGCAGGTGAAGCAAGATAGGTCAGGGATAGATAGGAGCTCAGGAGAGATTGACAAAGATGTCATGGACACAAGACAAAGGGATTTTTAATGGTAATGCTAAGGACTAAAGATGATGTTGATTGTGCTAATAGCATCACAAGGGTCAGCACTCTGAAAGCACAACATAGAAACAAGTGACAGGTGGCCCTGTGGGGAGAGGGTATTGGCAGTGATGGGGGGGGCGGGGATCAATGGGGAGAAGTGATTTAAGATTATATGAATTACTAAAGAAAAACAAATGAATAAAAATAACAATGGAAGTAAATAAGAATAAAAGTTAAACTTTAACTAGAAAAAAAAAGTTTATAAAAGGAGTCGAGATGGAGGACAGAGTTCATGGTCTGAAGTTGTTGAGCTCAATGCTAAGTCTGGAAGGCTGTAAAGTGCCTAATCCGAAGATGAAGTGTTGTTCCTCCAGTTTGCTTTGGGCTTCACTGGAACATTGCAGCTGGCCAAGGATAACACGCGGGCATCAGACCAGGATGGTGTGTTGAAGTGGCGAGCATCAAGAAGGCCTGGGTCATGCTTGCAGACTGAGCAAAGGTGTTCCACAAAGTGATCACCCAGTCTGCGTTTAGTCTCCTCAATGTAGAGGAGACTACATTGGAAGCAGCAAATACAGTATACCAGATTGAAGGAGGTGCTTGTGAAGTGTTGCTTCAGCTGAAAGCACTGTCACCTGAAACACAGTGTGAAATCTGCCATGTTTCTACTTCCCTTTAGCTCTGAAGTAGATCCATATGGACTCAAAACATTAACTTTGTTTCTCTCTCCACAGATGCTGCCAGACCTGCTGATTTCCCCCCCCCAAGCATTTTCTGTTCATATTTTGAATGAATGCCAGTTTTGCTTTCAACAATCACTGATGTGTAAACAAACGTTTTACTCTTTATCTGCCAGGAAGCAATTGTGTGTTGTATTAGGCATCTGTTGGTTTTGGCATGGAAAGTGTGGGTTTCTTTTTTAAACTCTGCATTTCTCAGTCTATGGTATGGTCTGTTGTTTGTCTGCACTAATTCATGCCCTGTGGACGTTTTTTTTAAAAACTCTGCACATGTCAATCTTTGGCATAACATGATGGGTATTTTTTCGTACCTTCCAGCTGCTTATTTTGAGTGTGGTTTTACACGTTTCTGGTATGTGACTGGGACTTTGGAAATATACTTGTCAGATTTTATAAGTGGGAGTGTATTACACATTGCAGCTGTCAGTTCCTGTTGTGCCAGTGATGGACTTAGCTGTCCCTGTTTATTTCTAGTATGTGTTAATTTTGGAAAGTTGGTTGATTGCCAGTGAGTTTTAGTTTTATATTATTTCTTTCTGTAGTATGTGAGTATGGGCTTTAAGACAGTAGTTCTTGGTTTTATGAGTTACTCTATGTATTTATTCCATTTCTGGATTGTCAATGTACCTCTTACAATGAATTTGTCAGTATCTGACGTGTTAGCATGCACTTTACCTGTAATTTTCTGTTGCGTGTGGGTTTTAGTTACCCTATCATTTCTGTCATGCCATTGTGGGATATACACTATTCTTATTAATTCCTGGTATGCAATTGTCACATCTAATGTCAGAAAATAGGGACATAAGAAATAGGACTAGGTGTAGGCCATTAGGCCCCTCAATCATGCTCCACCATTCAATAAGATCACGGTTGATCCAATTGTGGGCTGATCCAATTGTGGCTTTCCCTGCCTGCCTGATCTATCAGAAATCAGCCTAACACAGCTTTAAATTCAAAGATGCAGCCTCCACTGCTCGCTAGGGGAAAAAATTCCAAAATCGAACAGTCCAGTCTGTGAATCAAAATTTTCTCCTGTGCCTGTCAGTTACAGGTATGTCTATTATTCTCTGTTCAAGTTAGTTTCTGGCATGGAAGAAAGGTTTTTCTTCTGTATCTTTGAAATTCAGGCAGGTGAATGTGTGGTCATTCTGCATCGGTCAATTCCTTATATGCTATTTTGTATTTTACTCTTCAATTGTATCTTTCCGATATGAGATTCCTTTTTCCATGTGGTACTCAACAGTTACTGCAACAAAATATATATTTATACGGTACACTTTCATTTTTGCAAATATTAGGTAGGTTTTACTGTGCATCTCTCAATGTCTGGAATGTGGATGTGACTCAATACCTGAGCCTGATTTGTGAATGTGTGTTTTATTTCCCCTGCCTGTTCCTGACCTGTGAAAGTCAATTTTCTAATGGATCTCAGTTATTGGTGTGTGACTGTGCACTTTGTGCTTTGCCTGTGTGTATATGATAAATGAGTGTGACATTTGTTTTCCCCGGCACCAGGGTAAAAGACTTAAATATGACCATTGTTTTTTTGTGTGTGATTGTTTATTCATGGTAAATGAATGCAAAATTAAATCTCACTCTGCCACACAATTACCACTGCTTCAAGGACAGCTCAAAGGAGGCTTGTAGTGAGTGATGAAACTCCTTACTCCCCAAAGCCTAAACTGCAGCCTGCAACTCAGGAGTGTGGTGAAATGCAGTCCAATATCTTGACTAAGTTCACCTCCATGGGCACTCAAGCCAGTCAACAACAGGGTTTTGAAATGTCAACTGTTTCTCTCTCCACAGATGCTGTCAGACCTGCTGCACTTTTCCAGCATTTTCTGTCTTTGTTTCAGGTTTCCAGTACCTGCAGTATTTTAGTTTTACCAGGCTAAGCAATCAACTGACATACCATTTACCATCTTCAGCATTTATTCCCTTCCTCACACGTGTACCACCTATGAGATCTAATGCAACAACTCAAGAAGAGTTCAACAGCACCCTCCAAACCCTCAACCTTTTAGACCTAGAAGAACATTAACAATAGATGCATGGGAGCAAGACAACCTGAAAATGCACCTCCAATTCAAACACCATCCTGACTTGAAAATAGAACACCATGTCTTCATTGTCACTGGGGCAAAAATCCTTAAACTCCCCAACTAATTTGGTAAGATTATTTGGTGACAGTAAGGTGAAAGAAGATAAAAGAAAAACAGAATTACCTGGAAAAACTCAGCAGGTCTGGCAGCATCGGCAGAGAAGAAAAGAGTTGACATTTTGAGTCCTCATGACCCTTCGACAGAACTTGATTTCGAGTCCAAGAAAGAGTTGAAATATAAGCTGCTGTAAGGTGTGTGTGTGGGGGGCGGAGAGAGAGAAAGAGAGAGAGAGAGGTGGGTGGGGGGTGTGGTTGTGTGGACAAACAAGCAGTGATAGAAGCATGTCGAAGGGTCATGAGGACTCGAAACATCAACTCTTTTCTTCTCTGCCGATGCTGCCAGACCTGCTGAGTTTTTCCAGGTAATTCTGTTTCTCTTTTGGATTTCCAGCATCCGCAGTTTTTTTGTTTTTATCTCAGGTGAAAGAAGATGCTCCACAACCACTTTGAAAATGACAATTGAGAGGGACAAATGTGTTGGCCTTTTAGTTCTGATCACATTCAAAGAGCAAGCGTAACAGCACGAGCAAATTAAATTTATTCAGTATTTGTTTATCACTGGATCAGTATGTGAGCTTGTAAGTCTTTCTATATTTATCAGTCACTGAAAGTGAATGATAGTGGGATTCATTATGTATTCACTATTCTCTACTTCAACACATGAGGTTCTGACCAATTAATTTTATTGTCTGTGCCTGTTATTTTCTGGCAATGAATGAGGCCCGGGGGAAAATTCTATATCTGACTGACTCCGATAACAATGGGATTCACGCTGTATATTCTCATTCCTTGAGCTATACATGAGTGTGATTTGTTCCGCATATGTCACTCTTCTTTGTTCCTTTGGGTGGTTGTGGAATTAATTCCCTATTTGTTCATCTGGTACTGTATGCAAGTGCAGGATATGAGTGTTGTTATCAGTCTAGACTTCCCAGTCTCTGCCCTGTGTGTGTGTTACTCAATCTGTATCTCTCCATCTCTAGTAATTATTAGATTAGGTATGTAACTGTCATCCATTGGTTGTGTATAGTTTTGGCCTTAATCCTGCATCTGTTTGTTTCTGGTTTGTAATGGAACTGCGGGCATCCGGCTATGCATGACAGTGTGGCCTATTTTCTCTTTCTGCCATTCTCTGGTACTGAATGCGATAGACAAGTTATTTCTGTACTTGTCAGCCTCATGTGCTTTCATTTTTTTTTTAAATCTCTCTTTCTATGGTACAGTGTGCGAGCATGAGATATATTATGAAAGAGCTTTCATTTAAAAAAAAATGCCTTTCTATGGTAGTGTGATCATGAGATGTATTATGTATTTATCAGTCTATGGAACTGAGTGTGATTTTGCAACATATTCCATATGTCAGTGTTTAGAATTACATGTGAATGTGGAGCTCATTGTGAACCTGCCAGTGTCTGGAAATGAGTGAGAGTTTGACTTTAGTTCTGCAATCATTTGTCTTTTCCTCAATATATGCATGCCTGATTCATCTTGTATGTATCAGTGAGAAAAACAAAAAACTGCGGATGCTGGAAATCCAAAGCAAAAACAGAATTACCTGGAAAAACTCAGCAGGTCTGGCAGCATCGGTGGAGAAGAAAATAGTTGACGTTTCGAGATGTATGTATCAGTGTCTGGTACTGTATGTGAATGTTGTTTTCCTTCTGTATGTCAGTTACAGTACTTTATATGAGTGCAGGATTAACTCCATAGAGTTACTCTGCCATGCTCTGATAACGCATGAGTGGGGGGATTCATTTGGTTTCAATGTTACTCCTAGAACAAAGAACAAAGAAAAGTACAGAGAGGAAAAGACCCTTCGGCCCTCCAAGCCTGCGCTGATCATATTGCCTGTCATCTAAGACATTTTGCACTTCTGGGGTCCGTAAACCTCTATTCCCATCCTATTCATGTATTTGTCAAGCTGCCTCTTAAACACCACTATGGTACCTGCTTCCACCACCTCCTCTGGCAGCAAATTCCAGACACTCACTACCCTCTGCATAGAAAAACTTGCTCCACACATCTCCTCTATAGTTTTCTCCTCTCACCTGAAATCTATGTCCCCTAGTCATTGACTCTTCCACCCTGGGGAAATGCTTCTGACTATCTACTCTGTCCATGCCACTCATAATTTTGTAAACTTCTATCAAGTCGCCCCTCAATCTCCGTCGCTCTAGTGAGAACAATCCAAGTTTCTCCAACCTCTCCTCATAGCTAACAACCTCCAGACCAGGCAGCATCCTAGTAAACCTCCTCTGCACCCTCTCTAACGCCTCCATATCCTTCTGGTAATGTGGCGACCAGAATTGCACGCAATATTCCAAGTGTGGCCTAACCAAGGTTCTATACAGCTGCAGCATGACTTCCCAGCTTTTATACTCAATACCACTGCCAATGAAGGTAAGCATGCCATATGCCTTCCTGACTGCCTTATCCACTTGCGTTGCCACTTTCAGTGACCTGTGGACCTGTACACCCAGATCCCTCTGCCCGTCGATGCGCTTAATGGTTCTGCCATTTACTGTATAATTCCTGCCTGTATTAGACTTTCCAAAATGCATTACCCCGCATTTGTCTGGATTAAACTCCATCTGCCATTTCTCCGCCCAAGTCTCCAACCGATCTATATCCCGTTGTATCCTTTGACAATCCTCTTCACTATCTGCAACTCCTCCAACCTTAGTGCCATCTGCAAACTTACTAATTAGCCCAGTTACATTTTCCTCCTCCTGTGAAATAAGAATGTTTGTGTTTCATTCTGTTTGCTTTCAGTTTCCTCTGATGTGTTGCATTAAACCTGCATCGGTCAGTATCTTGTGCTGGATGTGAATGTTATTCTTTCTCTCTCAGGTACTCTGAGTGTGGACGCTATCATGCCTTTGTCAATCTCTGGTACTGTATACAACTTAAGCTACAATCTGCATCTTTCAGCCATTGGTAATGTGGATGTATCTAGCTCTTGAGTGTATGAGGTGGGATGAAAATGGAAACAACTCCCACCAATCCTGTGTTTGACTCTTTCACTGAAAGATTGAACTCCCATTTGGAGTCTATATGTGGCCCTATAATTCTATTTTGTGTTTTGGCTGGGGACCTCATGTATCTCTATGCATTGTGTACAATACAGTACCTATTGTGCGTTGGATCAATCTTACTGTTCTTTTCTTTTTCCAATCATCTGCTTGCCTCAATTATCTCCGTGCACAAGGAAAACTAAACTCCCGTTCCTGAAGAATCGGTGGGCTGGAAGATACAAAAATAATCAAACGAACAGTGATTTTTTCAAGGCTTGATTTCTAGTTGCAGCTCCCTTCAAACGAACCATTCAACAGAAGCAGGCAGGCACTGTTTAAAAAACAACAATGACTTTCACACTACTCACCTGGTGCCTGCAAATGGTCTACTTTGT